>JBBBDQ010000122.1:3407500-3415000 GCA_037127315.1 Ascarosepion bandense | reverse complement strand
AGTGGATGTGTATAACAGCATTCCATTCTGGAAATAATTGTAAACAAATCTCTACGTGTACCTTTTTACAGCAGCTGTTAATTAAACAATTTTCACGATATTACCATTATATGTATACACTGTGGTTCTCCCTCATTGGGCTGTGATTGACTGATGTCAGCAATGAATAAAGACGAAGGCAAAGACTTATAGAGAGTGATTGAGAGAAATTTAGAAATCATCCACTAGTGGTCTATTGGTCTACCACCTACTACGTCTCAGGACACTGCATACGACGATTAGTGACGATTACGTCTACGTACTAGGTTGACCTACCCTGTTAAATTTGCCTAAACCACTTCGCTACTTTGTACTGATATATATCCCTTTCCGGGGCATATCAATAGGAGATTAATCGAAGCAGGATGTCGCAAAATAAAAGCCTCAATATTCGTTCTTTATTGTCAACATGTCGCCAGGTTTTTGCTGTTTTTTCTTTCAAGACGAACATTTAAAATCCAGTTCAATTCGTTTGTATGTTTGCTTCAGTTACGGTGGTAAAACATTTTCAGCGCAAATCTTACAGGAGTTTGTAATCTCTTTCAAATCCTTTGGTGAGTATCGAAATTTTCTGATTTTCGCTATGTGGACCATACCTATGTTTTAATGGTTTTTACTCATATTTTTACCAGAGTTCATTTTGCAATTTTTGATGTTAATGATTTCTCTAATGTTTTTGTCATTGCACATATTGCAATTTTTGACACTAATGATTTTCTCTGGCACTTCGTCTTACTGGTTCCAATATTGAATTCATTTCTATGATTGGCCGGCTTAGGAGGTTTTTGTTTTGCCTAGCATATGTACCGATTCCTTAGTTTCCAGTAACGTTCTCCATCTATTATTTCAACTTCATCCCATAGGGGTCGGCGATCCCCTATCTCCCTTCATATGCGGTAAGTTACGCCTGATTTTTCTATCTCTCCTCCTTTTAATGCATTGTGATATTCCTGTAGCCTTACCTTAAAGGGGTGGCCTGTTTCTCCTTTATATTTCTTCTGCACGTATATTTAAATATATTCGAACCACAAGATTAGCAATTAGGTCCCACCCTTTTACCGTGAAACCAATGAATTTTAAACGCAAATTCTACTCCATCAGCTTCTTTTTTTGCACTTCTCGGCTGTGGATTTCCTTTGCATTTACTTGTTTTCCCGACAGCTATAATCACCAGGAATTTAAATAAGTCAATAATCACCTCCTATCTCACTAACCTGCATCCTCCCTCTCATGCTCTTTTCTCCGTCCACTCCACTTTCATCAATAATCTCACCCTTCTCTTAACCAACTCCTGATTCTTTCTATAACCTGTCACTCTTTCTCATAACTTTCCGCCTATGTAAACCCCTGCAAATTAGTGGCAGTAAAATGCCTTGCTTGGGGCGATATGATTATCTAAAAATACTAGAAAATAAATTAGCATTAAAAAATTTGTAATATGAAAATATAGTAAAAAATTGTTACGGTATATTTGGTTAATAAGTTTCAGAAATTGAGTTGCTCTGGTCTTCAAGAACATATAGCCCAGTGAATATAGATGTTGGCTAGTTTCAGTGACTTGACCCAAAATAGTTGTGAGTTCAATACCAGACTGCAGCAAGAAATTAGAGTCAAGTTAGAGGGAGATAACTCATTACTACCAGTTGATAATGACATACCCTTAGTGAACGTAATAAAGGGTTCGGTTCGAAACTCCTAATAACCAAAAAAAACCCGGAGCGTAGAACAGTCGAAACGTCGTACAAATGACATGAAAGAAAATGACAATAGTCCGATTGAAGTAAGTAGTGTAAATACTACCTCATTTTTACCCTTTAATAAACTCTGAATATAAGCAGATTTCTCAATATATGTTTTCAGAACAGATCCATTAATGCGGGACATAATTTATAAAACAGATAGATAGATAAATATGTGCATGTTTTAAATTTGATTTATTAACTTGAAATAAAATTTATTATAAAGTTCTTGAATAAAAAAAAATCATAAATATTTTCTTGGGAGCCGCGAATAATAGCCACTTTAGTCGATGTTGTCTTGCGGTTTTAATTGAAATCACAGCCAGCGTTCAGTGTTTGGATACAGGCATATAATCATTAATTTAAAATGTTTTCGGCGTTTAATTGTGACCCGGGGTTGTAGCAAATGTCAGGGTCCTAATTGTGGGCAAAATTTGAACTCACACTGCAGAAAAATATCAATAATTCACATTTATAAGAAAATGATCTTGCATTCTCATCACAAAATGACACTAATTGCAAGTCTAAAGTATAAATATCTTGTTTATTATAAAATAAAATTTCGAACAATATATTTTATAATCTACTGCCTATTTGAATGTACCTTTACCGGAATATATAAAATATGTGCTAGACATCTAGATTCCCTTATTAAATAACCCATACAGGTGAATTGGCTGTAAACAGAATCCATCACAATATTAGACGAATAGGATATACAATAGTGTGCAAAATAATTGCCTCCACTGTTTTAAGTTAAGTAAAATTGTTAATTTTATCCACACATCAACATTTCTAGTGCACATATGATCTGTTATAACCTGACAATAAGTTACTATGTTTCTATTAATCATCTGTAATGGATAATGGACTATCTTGATTATAGTGACGCTGAAGAAAATGTGAGGCAAAAATACTAAGCCACCGGAAGTAATACACCTTTTAAGATCTTTTTCTAAGTCAAAATTCTTATTTCATTTTCGAATGACCTTTATTACTACACAAATTAAAAAATGTGATAGACTTAGTGTTAATTTCGATCAATAATTAACTCAGTTAGATGTGAATGTGGATCCTGTGTTTTTTAAAATTTTTTTTTGTATTCTTCTTTTCAGTAAACATTGAAGATTACGTGGTTTTCGCTAGAGCACTTGGTCTTAAATTCCCATCATAAGGGTATAATTATATTGAATCAGGATATTGTGGTGGCCAGCCATCCTAAATACTGGTAATGTTTTCCACCAGATTCTTTTGAAGTGATTTGTAGCAAAGTACATCTTCATGGTGAAAAAGCCTTGATCTTCCCAGTCTGCCAGTACATTGTACCTAATTAAACTTATGTAGTTTCCATTAATTGCTTTCTGATTTTTTTCATCATAGCTTTTGATGCCCCTAAACACCATTACAGAAAGTATTCTTACGTATTCTCTAACATTATTATATAACATATTTTTACACTCTAAAAATGGCGTTTTGTCACTTTCTCAAACCTCATATAAGATGTTCTTCGACTACAATAATCTTCTATTCCAATGTTTTCAGATTTTAATGTTGATTTTTGGTTTTTGCTGTACGCGCGTTCATGTTGTTATTCTCGAGTTTTATATGAACTGACAACTGCCCACTGTTACCCTTGCATCCTCTCTTTACTTGATTAGCTTTTAATTTTGGGTGCCTATAGATAAACTCAGAAAACTTTTTTTTTTAACTCATGTGTATATATTTTGTGCGTTCCAATTTACTTTGCAGAAAATATTTCCAGTAGTGTTTTATTTTATATGAAAACTAACTTTCTATCTCTCGTTGTGTTAACGTTTTCAAATTCAAAACCTTTATCTTTGCTTCAGCAGAACTGTTAGCCATAATTTTAGTGTTGAAAAAAAGAAACTAATTTCCAAGTACAATGATTTGCCAACAAACCTACATTCAAGTTAATAAGATGCGACATTTCCTGTTTGGAAATTTGCATATTATCATGAAATTATTGGCTCATAAATATTGCACGGCCTGTTTTCAGTTCAAAGCTGTTTAAACCAGTGAATCATCTGTTACATAAAACTGTAAGAAAACGTTACTACCTATTTCTCCATCCATGGGGTCAATAGATGGTAGAGATACTGCTAAATATTATTAAATTCATGATAAAATATAGGCGTTTAAATATTTTGTGTAAATTATCCAACATATTCGCACTTCGGCGTATATGCTTTTGTGCATATGCTCTTTTTGAGTGTTGTCTAAAGCACATAAGTTTTTTATGTTAATGATGATTCAGACTAACATCGCTACATTTTTTATTTCAATTAGAATATTCAATTTAATGATCACTACTATGTCAAATATAATCTGCTCATCATTTTCTCAATATGGACGTTAATCATATTGCACTGCCATATAGTTTCAAAGTTTGGATTATGTTCATTAAAACTGACCAAAAGTGTATAACCTAATGATAATGAGCATGTAGAAACGAAATGTACAACTACTTTTAGTAAAAAATATCCTTGATCATTTCAAGTAGTAACACATGTAGCAACTATGTGATGAAAAATATTTATTTATATTTATTTTTTATACTGTCGATATGTATTGTAGTCTACTGCGATATCCCCAATCTGCATTCTAAAGCAAAGGAATTTTGTTAATCAACTGTACCCGCACGTTTGGCCTGGTTCGACGTGGTAAAGATACAGCTAGCAAGATTTCGGGGCGCCATCTTGGATCACAGTGTGAGCAAGGGGAGCGCCGTTATAATAGACGACTTGAAGACCAGCTATTGTCCCGAGGACATCAGACGACTAGCGACCCGAGAGCGTCATCATAATTGGTGCCGTGTCGACAAAATAAACACTGACTCAGTTTCCGGAACTCATCATAATTGGCTTCCGTAAACGGGTTGAGACCCAATGCCCGGACTGAACGTGTTACATTTGTCGTATAAAGTAAATAAATTTTGGCTCCTTGTTTAATAAATTACGTACAACTAAGGTGAATCACTTTCTATGCTGGTTCTTTTGTCTTCATGTTATGTATAAAATGAACAAGTGTCACCTTTTCACTGCACTAGATAAAGGAACAACCCACAATTCTAAGGTCTTGTAGCATGATCAGACCATGCTTGTGAATATATGTCTAACAATGACAAATAAACGAGAAGAGAACTTATACCACAAAGGATATAAATTTACAAGTGTATCAGTGTAAATGGAACACAAGTAAAATAAGCTGAATTATAAATTTATTGTTTCATGCATCATGTCACTTTTCGTTTATCTTGTGAATGATTCTTGAACGTAATTTAATGCTGATTTAATTTTGACAATGACTGACTACTGGGAATAGTAAATAGATTGAGCAGCTCGTTTAGTGTCAAGAACATCGGAAGTTTAATTTCTATATTCGTGAATAATGGCGATTTGTAATCATATTACAAATATCGGAAGACTTGATATGGAAATTGAAATATCTTTTTTGCATTTTTGGAAATTTTTAAGTAAAGATAAAATTCATATTATTCTCAATGGTTATATTTAAATTCATTTAAATAAATGACAAATTTAACCAGATATTCCAATGCTAGCAAATAAACTACCAGGCTTTCTGTGTTTTCCTGATGATATAATAAGAATAACTGTCATCAGATGGGTGGTTTCTATATATTCAACACAATTTGAAATGAAGAGATCTCAGAAATGCATGTAAAATCTGAATTTCACGCTCTTCAGAAACGAATACTAGGAGAGACTAAATTGTAAATCTTTGCAAACAATGCAGTAAGATATATTTTGTTGTTAGAACAACTGATTTCTTTCTTCATCCATTTATTTTACTCGATTCGAAAGTAATTTGTTATCTGATTTTTTTTAATAATTACCACCTGTTTATCTACACCGCCTATGGACGTGATGAGAATAAATAGATGTAATAATGTGTAGTATGAAAAATGTTATGTTTTGTGCCCGCACTAAGTAACTAATAGACTGGTTGGGTTTGATTTATTTTGTTTTTAGATATATCAATCTCAATGGGTAATTTAATACAAACAAATTACTAAATGGTGTGTTCATATGAATCATTATATATCAGGTTCCATTGAGGTATTTTTGTAAAATAGTATTTTTCCTAGCATCAAATGCATTTTTAGTAATATTTTTTGTTCAACAAAGTATTACAGGTAAAATCTATGTTTATAATTTTATAGTGTTTTTATCCTAATTTGATGATTAACTATAGGCCTATAGATGGGAACCAAACACAGACTACCATTCAAGATTACGGTGAACTAAGGAACAACGGAATGTAAGCGGTGCTTCCACGATCCACAAAATTCCTGATCAGTGGGTTTGCGGCCAGATGTAATTTGGTTTTTATTAAATTGTTGGCGAGAGCACCACAGCATTAATATAAGGTTTTGAGTCACCCATTCTTTTTTAAAATAATTTATTACAATATATTTTAACACGGGATAGCATTATATCATTTAAGAAAGGGTATATCTGATAAAAATATCGGTAGTTGAATTTTTGCAAGATTCTCTCACAGAATCTTACCTAAGAACTTATCGGAATTTATTTTTCTTATTTATTTTCAAGAAATTAAAAAATAAACGAATTTCTCAAACGAAAATAAAAAATTAAAAAGTAATTTCCTTAAAAATCAACAAAAACAATAACAAAATATAGCAATACATTATATAACTTAGCATCCTCCATAGTTTAACTTGAGATTCACAATTATCATGAGAATATTTATGATTTTTCCTACATTTGATTAAAAGAAATCTAACGGCATTCGTATTACTGTTTCTGAGTACGTGCTCCAAAAAATAATCTTTATAGTTGCTATAATAAAGACCATCATTAAGTTATGCGGTATGTGTTCATGTGTACAAAGAAAATAACAAAAGCATTTTAGAAATTGCCAGTTCAATAAGCTACTTCTAATAGAAATGCACATGTTACTAACAATTTTAGCTCATTACATTTTCATGTGTTGTTATATATTCTTTCACTGTAGCGAAGATAACAGTGGAGACGAGAATTTGAACTCATAGGAAAGAAAAGAATTCTTCCTTCATTGGGCAATGATAATGCATTATTAAAGAATTGCAACAGCAATAACTCCAGAAGACATTCTTACAACAAATGTAAGAACGCACAAAGGCAATCCAGAAATTCAAGGAAACGATAATGAATCAAATTATATTTTGTTTAACTCAGTTGATAATTCAATTAATGAATCCATGGACGTCCCAGAAGAAATATTACATTCATGTCGTACTTCAGAAACCACAAGGCAATTTTTAGAAAACAATGTCAAAAATGGTTGAATAAAAATTGTACGAGTCCAAATAAAAAAAAAACAGGAAAAATATAAAAACATTATTTAGCCGAATAATCTAGAAAAATGTCATATAGCTAAACGTGATATTATCATTTTTTGCGAGAAATTTTAAGTATTTTATGCTCGTTTGCAAAGTAAGGACGTGATAAGAAAAAGTGATTGTGAAAAGTTTAAACTGAATCAGCAGATATTTAAATGACTAATATTCATTAATATTCATTAAACAATGCAGAAATACGAACTCGAATTCTTGCATAACTAGAACAGGATTCCAAGTTATCAAGATAGAATATTGCGGAAAACTGCCAAAAGATCTTCAGCTTAAGACACAATACAGTTCCAAAAAAGACCGTATTACCAAGACGGTAAAATCCGAAAT